>CM034547.1:22133512-22153512 GCA_020055645.1 Tomocerus qinae | reverse complement strand
TGCCCGTCAATAAAGTTTTTTTCTGTTTTTATTAACGAAAGCAGGTACTAAAGCGTGATGTGGACCAAGGCGTCTACCAGAAAACATAAGAAATGAGAGGGTGACAGTTTTCTGTATTTGTCAGATAAATCCGTAATCCTCAAGGTAAATGTCATTTCAGTGTCTACACAATAATCAGGGCATGAAAAACCCGGGTTTTTGCCAAGGCGGTAGATTTAAAATTTTCTTCTTTATACAGGTACATTCGATTCGTACTTAAATTTCAATAGGGCGGAGTTATGCTGTGTGACGTAAGCGGTAGTACAATTTGTGCTATTACAATTGGTCGCGCCTACTTTTACCACCAATCATACAGCTGTCCTCCAGCTGACTCATCAAATTTTCAAGCTCTGTAGGATCGAATGTTCCTGATAGACAAAGCTATAGCTGTGATCTAAGGCCTTGGGTTTTTGCTGCTTGCTACTCAAAAACCCGGGTTTTTGGGTTTTTCATGCCCTGACAATAATATGATGACGAGTTTGTGTTTGTACGATAAATACTTAAATTATTTTGATTTTTTTTGTTATTTTTAAATTTTTCTGCCATCTCCCCCTTTAGGTGATGATATTCAAGGAAAAATTATGCCAGCAGTCGAACAAACTTGTAAAGGTGTAAAACCTTGTTTGTGGGATAAATAGTTACGTTGATTTTTTTATTTATAGTTATTTTTAATTTTTGAACTCCTCGATTAAGGGGGTGTAAGTGCTGTGACCAAATCTTGTCCAGTTACGAACTCGGTTTTGGTCATAAGCTCACACCAACGCTACCTCAAAATTTTAAAATTGTCGTTCAAACCACCTCATATTTTGATTAAAATTGCCAATGTGATTCTAATGATTCTGGATACAGCAATCCAAAATAATATTTCAGGGAGCTGGGGAAACGGAGAGTTGGAAAGCTGGCAGATTTTATGGAAATATTCAATTTTTTTTCAAAAATATTTTTACTCGGTTTTTCTTAACCGATTTCAATGGTGTTAGAGTCGGTTAGATTTGCAAAAAGATTCTCTACAATAAGATGGTACGTAGACCTTTTGATAACTACTCTGTGTTGGGCTGTGGTAGAGAGAATTAAGGCTGCCTCGATGATACGGTTGCTTAGCGACGAGCAGAAATGAGTAATTTTACTACAGGGTGCTTGGTAATAAACAAACACAAGAGAGTAGAATGTGGCTTGATTTTAGATTGGCGCCTTCCTTCCCGTAGTAAAAAATGGCACAGTCTAGTGGTACCGTAAGGAAAGGTGTTGGAAAAACGGAAAACATTGATAAGCAAAATTTGGGGCAACGGATTTCAAAATGTAGTACCTCAAAAAATAGAGCTCAAAATTCTGGAGGGCTTATTGTGGCCCTATTTCTTTTAATGTTTCATACAACAGGGAACGAGACGAGTTTATTAAATTTACATGTATTTCTCCCCTTCCAAAAACTAATTAATTTTAAAAAATTGGGGAACTTTTTGGAAAAAAGGGATAAGCCCTAAGAAAATATGTGGTACATGTTTTAAGAAATATGACAACGTTTTATTCCCCACGGGGGACGTGTTATCATTGTTCGGCGCTACGTAAAGACAGCCTTAAGTGATGACCCTTATAATCGCTTATAATTTCTCCCGAATGAGAATTGAATTTTAGTGGTAGTTTGGAACTTAGTGGTAACCCTTAAAGGGGGTTAAAAAGTGACAATATTTGGCACGGCCGTGATGGAGACAGGAATGCTGAATCGATTAGCGTTGGTCTCATGACTGTAGGTGCAGTACTTATTGAAATATTTAAGGCCCAATTTTTGGCCTCTAAATAACCCATAATTGGGGTTGGCCAAAATGACTCGGTAAAGTGTTTAATAGGTTTCTAGAGCATATGGAATCTTAAGCCAAGCCATTTTAATGCTTTTAGTATGTTTTCTACGTCTTTTTTATGAAATCGTTCATAATTTGAATTCTGACTAAGCAACGCATGATCTTACAGATGCTACTATTTTAGTCTCAATAAAGTTACCTATTCCAGAATTATTAAGAGTCAAAGTTAAAATTCCAGTTCATTCTGGCCCACCCTGTATAATGTACCCCAAAGCAGTTTACCCGAAGTCCAACACACGTAACATTAATTCCCGCATCGGTGTATCCCTAAAAAATCTTCAAAGAATCACACCATGTACATGTGTATGAGTATGTGTGAGTGAATTAGTGAATCTTAAGCCAAGCCATTTTAATGCTTTTAGTATGTTTTTTACGTCTTTTTTATGAAATCTTGGAATTTTTGGTTTAGAGGCCTCATTTAAGAGTAAAAGTTTCAAATTGTAGCCAAAACTCTTCGAGCCCGTATGCACCACATATCTATCCTATTTATGGCAAAAACTAAAAGTTTGACCCTTCGTTTGGACACAACAGACGCCCCAAGCAGAAGTGCTTTCCACGTCCCCTTTGAATTTTTTGAATGTCCATTCCTTTCTATACTAGAGATAAGACAGCGATTTTGGTTGTAATCTAAAAATATGTCAATATAAGTTATGGTGATTTTGGTGATTATGTAAGTAGCTACTCGTATACTAATTAGTATGTCATAAATATATATACCAAATAGGGGAGTCAATTATTTCGAGGAGGGTCAACTGAAGGCAATCGTTAACGTGAAACCAAATTAAAAATAAAATTTGACCCGGATGGATGGGGGCAACTATTTTGAGCAGGGTGAATTAATTCGGAAAATACGGTATTATAAAATCTTGGGGAGCATGGGTGTACAATACCCGGCTCCAGTTACATCCATTACATTACGTTAGTCCATTACAGTTGTAAAATACGCACTCTGTTAATTTTAACTTGATGGCAAATAAAATTCAAGTGTGTGGGCAAAATCGACAGTTAGTCAAGTTATTTTATGTGTACCATTTTTGTATGCTATATTATGTATATGGCATTTTCCATGCCCAGCTCATGATAAAATGAAATATAAAAAACTTGTGCTACTTGCAGCTAAATTATGTCTAGAAACGTGTACAACATTTGAAATAATACTTATAGTACAGTACACCAGGAGGAAAACATCAATGTAATTTGCAACGAAGATGACTTAACAGTTTAGCACAAACTAACCAGTTAAAGCCCAGGTGCCTGGAAACGAAAATAATTTCTCGACTATCATATTTGCCAGTAACTTTTTTTTGGAAATTCCCTAAGGATCTGAGACCACTGGTCCTACAGCCGTACATTAATTTTTTAAAAATTCTTCGATACTTATTCTATGGTAGTTATATTGAAAATTCCACATTTTGGGCTTTGACTTGAAGATATAAATTCGCAATATATAATTCACAAAAAAACACACATTTTTCGGTTTCAAACAATGATATCTTCAAGTCGAAGACCAAAATGTTGAATTTTAAATATAACTACCATAGAATAAGTATCGAAGAATTTTTAAAAAATTATTGTACGGCTGTAGGACCAGTGGTCTCAGATCCTTAGGGAATTTCCAAAAAAAAGTACGAATTTTTCCGATTCCCATTTACCCTCTATGATAATTTTTGCTGGTTGCCCAGCAACATCCCCATTTGTGGCAAAAACAATCTGAGTCTTTTGAAACATGCACCATTGCCTTAAGTCAATCTTAATGCCTTTGTAATGCACAGTAGCGGAGTAGAATGTTAGTTTTGTAATGTATTTATATACCCACAGATAAGTGGTGTTGGAGTAAAATAAATAAAAATAAAAATAATAATAGTGAAATTCCCTGCAAGTATAAAAAAGAGATCGAACTACGCTGCCTTTTACTGCAACCTGCAACTGCTGACTGCAGGTGACCTCGACTAGGCAGGGCTGAGTGCTGTGCACACAGTAGTACAGTACATAAAATAAGTAACACGTACACAATACTAAGTATTTACAATATTCCACTTACAAAAGTACGTTCTCCGATGACACCAGTGATGTAGGTTGTCATGTATAATAATAATATATAGTGCAAGAGGTATTTTTTAGACCATACTATCTGTATCAAAGAACTTAGAATAAAATATACTTACAAGGAAAGGCAATAATCATTTTTTGCTACTGGAAAATAACGTACCTTGCAGTACTTTTTGAATGGGATTTATTGGAAATCAATTTTTCGAAATGAGAATTTCCCAAGATGACTACAGTCATCTTGGAATTTCCCATTTAAAATATACTTCAGATGACGCCACAAAAATATGTTTTACTTTTTGAGATTTTCTATGAGGATCTGTCACGGGTTGCCTTCCTACCATATCCTACTTGCATCGATAATTTATGGCGATTTACATATTTAATTAAATAATACTTAAATCATCGAGTTATTTTGCCTCTTATAGATTTGTGTGCACCACCCAGTTGAAGATGGGAATATTTCACTTCATGTTACTTCTTTCATCGTTATCTTCGCTTACTTCTCCGGGAGAAGGTTGTGAGAATTGCAATGAATCCTTGACAAAAAATACTGATTTCCTGTGCGTCAATAGCAGCACTACTGGTACATGTTCCCAGTGTCAATGTAACCGACGTGTAGAATACTATGACAGGGAAACTAATTGTTGTTTATTAGTGGTAGGGGCTACATGTCGTTTGAAAGACTGTGATACTCCAGGTATGCAACCTCAAAAATGTGCTACGAATATGTTTTGTAGCAGCATTGAAAATAATAACTCAACCAAGTATGGAATTTGCCGCTGTTACAATCTTACGTTCACAGAAAACCGTAAAGGATTCTGTAATAATGCTTTATATACAAAGAAAATGACATACATGCAACAAGTTACTATGATATTATTTGCTTTTGCAGTATTAGTTCAGTGATTTTGTCTTTAGAGAGACTCAGCGTTTAAACCTTAAAATAATATTTAATTCCTTATTTACCATTTATGTATCCCCTAAGTTGACGAAAGTTAACATGTAACCGTAAGCCATCTGCTCTACTGTTCATAGCCAATACGTATATATCTACAAATCGTCAGCCCTATTTTATAACATAGGACGAAGTTTCTTGCCATATAAACGTAATGAATATACTTGCAAAATGTATTTCCAATATTTTCCAACACAAAACCAACCAATAAATAAGGTCCTCAATAAATAAATATGCTAAAGAACAGCCCCAAAGTTTGAATACAGTATGAATGTAATATTCAGGTACAAACACAAATGAGAGTAAGCGAAATTAACGAAATACAGACAAAATACATGTTACTAAGTAAAATTTTTTAAAAAATTACTAGATTACATCTGAAATCTGAATATATTATGTACGATAATACTTTGTATAATTGTTACGATAATGTTTTAGAAATAAAATTACTTCTGACTTTTCTCCTGTTTTGGTTCTAAACAGAGTAATTCATTTATAGTTAATAGTTAGGGTACTTACATGTTACCGAGATATTAAAAATTGTTAAATATTAACCTCGGCAGCTAGGTTAGGAATGTTGGGATTCAGGGATTGGCAACGAAACAAGAATTGTAAATCCCTTGCAGCTTGCAACAGACCAGCATTCTATAAAAATTTGAAGTTACAGTTACATACTAATTACAAATAAAGGTTAATAAATTTATATTTATTAAACAATCCATCCCGCGGAGGATTATCGCGCGATAATCCCAAAGGCAAAATGTATACAGTAAAAAATTGTGTCCACGAAAGACTAAAGATTTACCAATGAAGAGTTCGTAAATGGTGGCCCAAAATGTTCCCATTTAGATAAATCACCCATTGTGGACATTCCTTTTCTTTTTTTCTGGGGAGGAGTATTCTCAACTTCGTCAAAACTGCGATTAAATTCCGTATTAGTTCCATCGCAACTGCAGTCGCATTCGAGTATATCATGCGTTAGGCAGGTGTTACGGTCTTGAAAGGTGAAAATATCCTACAGGGAAATCCAAGCACGGATACACAAGTGAGTTTCGGACTGGGGCTAATATTTCATAGACATTTAAAAAAAATTGCCATTGCTACCTTTAATTCTTCTGGTGAAAACTTAATACTAGAGTTTGACATCAACAAATCCATAACAGACCCACTTAAATCCATCTTGCTTAATTGGCGATGATACATTTTTTCTTCTATAGTCCCTCCTGTCAGAAATCTGAAGTCAAAAATGGTATACATTTTAAGTTTTGTGCATCTACATTTAAAATAGAAACCTAAACTAATGGATTTCATTGCATTTTACTTACGGGTTTTTGTGCAATGCAAATCAGATATATTATATTCCACAGTTCCTATTATCCTTTAGCAAATGGAAAAATACAAAAATTGGCTGAGTTGGGTCCTTCGTTTCCAATAACTTTCGTAAAAACATTTTTACTTTATTGCTTACTATCAAGATGCCTCGAATTTGTCACTCTATAGTAACGCATTTGTTTATAAAAATATCAACTCCATTACAAGGTGAAGACATAGAGGGGGTTTCCCGGATTTTTGCACCCAATCCGTATTTACTTTCTACCGCAGAGAGGTAGGCACCCAAACCGAATAACCATGGTTACTTTCGGCTTGGGTGCTTACTTCTCTGTGGCAGTATAGGCAGAATTCGAATTGGGTGCAAACTCGGGGAATATCCCTCTATGTCTTCACCTTGTAATGGAGGCATCTTGGCTTACTATATTATCAAAATCAATACCCCAGATACAGTGTCACTTCCTTTTCACTTCCTCCGCAAAGGATCATGCATAAATAAAACAAGTGCGTTGCCCCAGGTGAGGAGATTTTGAATTTTAGACAAAATTAGTAACTTAATAGTCCTCTTTTCAGGAGGAAGTGAAAAGCTTAACTAGGGTCTATGCTTCTTTTGAATGTTTTTACTGTGAAACTAAGCTCATTTAAGCGAAAAGGTTTTTAGGAAGATGTACAAGAAGACTTTTTTGACTTTCAATTTTGTACCTTTCAGCTCAATCCAAAAGGTATCACTAAATGTATTTATTTTCCAAAAATTCTTCAAAATTTTTAAAAAGTGGCAGAAGGTGAATACTACGGATTTGTGGCTCCGAAATGTTAAAAAATGTATAAGAAATTTCGAATTTTCCTGAGCCACAAGTCTGAAATATTCACCTTCCGCCACTTTTTAGGAAATTTTGTAGAATTTTGGTAAATAAATACGGGCTATACTCTAATCCTAAGTAATACACACAGTGTATGTTCAAGTTGCCCCGCTATTAACCACAATTACCTTAAAAGATTACATTACCTGTAAATATTCGTTTCTTTCTTCTGGCCTGGCCTCCAACACCTGGCCATTGCTTGAATATCATGAGCTGGATTCCAGTCAATATCATACAAAATTATATTTGAAGCTCCTTGAAGATTGAGCCCAACTCCACCAGCTTTAGAGCTGAGAAGGAACAAAACTAATAAACAAAAATATAAAACCACATTTAAGCCACCTTCAATAAAATGAATAATATATCTGCTACATGTATTGTATACTGTATTAATCGATTCCCCATATGGGGAATTATTAGAATTTACTTTTTGGCTAAAAACGGTCTCCAAATGGGAGTTCCCCGGAGGAATTAAATCTTTACGATAATATGCCCATATGTAAATAAATAATTCAAAACGGAAATATAACAACAAGCAGAGGAGTACGGATTATAATATTTTAAAAAAATTACATAGATTTCTATTTTTTTGCTCCCCTCCCACTAAGGAAGAAAACTATTTCCCAAAAACACCAGCTTAAACAGGCCAGCAGCAACTACATATCCTTGGTAGAATATAACATTAGAGAAGGCCTCTCTAGGATATTAATATTGATTTATCTAAAATCTAATTCCCCCCCCCGATTTTTTCGAGACAAATACGTCGCGCGCTGCGCTACCCTACCTTATGTTATTACATAGGACAGGTCACAATGGTAACTACCAAAATGGAATCGTTTTGTGCCTTAGTACCTCCCTGTCCCTAAGTCTGTTCACGATTTTGCCCATGTGGTCGCATTCACCTCTAAATTGAACCCAGAAAATATTAATACTCCCACAGTATTTTGATCCCCATGGCTACTCCCCCACATACAGTAATGCCCTACCCAAAATAACAAAAATTTTGCACCCAAGTTGGAGGAGCTCATGGCATTGGCAATTTGGGTGTGGATTCTGCAAACTGCTGTTACTATTGACTCCACGTGTTGAGCAGCCACACAAGACCCCATTCAAAAATCGGAACTTGGGTGCAAAATTTTTGTTATTTTGGCTAGGGCATTACTGTATGTGGGGGAGTAGCCATGGGGATCAAAATACTGTGAATACTCCATTGCTTTATATGTTACAAAGTTACTGCGCACAGGAATTTTGATCTCCAGACGGACAGACAGAATTATGGTATACAGAAATATAAAAATGTATAAAAAGCTTTACATTCGTCAGCATTCTTGTTAAATTGGTCCACAATCTGCTGGCGGCTTTTTGACACAGTACTGCCATCAAGACGTTTGTATTTAAAATTGTTTATGTTGCACATTTCTTCAAAAATATTTAATGTCTAAAAAATTAAAATCAGCTTAAAGTATTAGTAGCAATAAAACAAAAAAGTTATATCTTCTAGAATTTATATTACTAGGTACATATATAATTTACCTTCGTATAATGGGAGACTAACACCACCTTTTCACGAGATTCGCTGATGCTTTTTAATAAACAGACTAAAACCTTTAGTTTCCCTGAATGAATTATTTGATTATGGCCATTTCGAAACCCAACAGGAAAAACGGATGAGAGCTCTTGGTACATACCAACCTAAAATTCACCAAATAAATATCTATAGATCAATTGGTGAGAGTGAGACTAGGGCAAACAGAACAGTGATCAATAAAACAATCATAACAAATTCACTTACATCCTCATTTGTCTGATTTTTGGGATGAACTAAGTTAGGGTGATTACAAATCTTTTTGAGAGCGAGTATCACACTCAAAGGAGACTGACTATTGTCCGATCCCATACAATTTTCTTTCAAATGTTCCTCAACAAATTTTGAGGCCAAAAGTCGTTCGTATAGTTTTACCTGTAATTAAAAGATTGCTTCCTTCAGTTACCTTTCAGTTCTGGCTAAATTATATAAAATAGCTAATGATATTTTATTTAAACGAACTTGTAATTGTGTAGGCTTGCAAATGACAATGGTTGTAACTTTCGATGGCAAATAACGAATCATAACATCATGACTTCTTCTTAAAAAAAATTTCTTGAGTTCCAAGTTTAACTGCATTGCTTCAAAGCACTGGCCTTCTGAAATGACTGAATGTCGTTCTTGAAATTTAGTTATTGGTTTCTCAAAATTTTTGCGGAATTCGAAATCCTTTCCCAATATTCCTGGATTAGCAAAATCAGCAAGAGAATATAGTTCCATTAAGTCATTTTGAATGGGAGTTCCGGTTAATAATATTCTTTTGCGACACCCGAAATTGTTCAGCAACTATACATAAAAACAATATAATATATTATGATGATTTAATTATGAATATAAGTTACTAGCTGAAACCTAACACGCAGTGTGCTAGGAAAAAATGTTGAAATATGAAGACCTAGTCTTATTGGTACAAACATAGTGACATACAAACATACGGAATTATTCAATGCGCATGCGTCAGTTTACGTTTATACTATAAGTTAAGTAGGTTACAAGTGCTGTTATTAAATTTCAAAAAAATTTTCGTGTCAATATTTTTTGGTTTAATTTTTAAATATGTTAATATTATAGGGTAGTTTTGTTTTATGCAATATGCATAGCATAAACGTCCCTACCAGATGTACACCCCCTAAACGGGGGAGGAGTTTAAAATTTAATCCATATAACTTCTCATTTTTCACCTATATTGTACCCCATAAAAACCCAGGCCAAATCCACCAAATGGGGTTCCGTAAAAGAAATTATAGCAAAGGAAGGAAAGGAGCCTTTTTTTGGTTTTCAGGTTTAAAAAATCCTAAACTATTTTTGTTCCATTTTTTCTATCATAGGGTCACAGGGCTATCATAATACTCCTAAAACCCGAAGTTGCATATGGTCCTTTTGGTTTACAACTAACTCAGCCTAATTTAGTTTAGAACAAATTGTTTATTGTCAAATTAGGTTAGCTTTGGTTATGAACCAAAATTTTGGCATTTGAAAATACATATATCGTAGGCATCTTACATGTGTCCGGTCTGTAAAAATTACAGTAATAATAAACACAGTGTATTGTACGCTGTACCTTTGTTGAGGAGCGAGCGAAAAGTAGAAGAGTGAGTGAGGAAAGAGAATTCTTCATTTGTACCTCCACTTCACTCCTCCACCTCTGACTACTGTCTTACTTTAAAGGACGATCATCGCGCCTGCATAGCAACCACCACAAGGGAATATCAAGATGCTTTACATTTGACTCAATTCCTCCCGAAGGATAACTCCAATTTTTATAAGACTTACATTTTTGGAATCCTGGACTACCCAGAAACAATTAGGTGGCGGATGGATTTTTGATACCTCTGCTTTAAATGCTATTAAAAAATCAAAAATTCCCGAAAACGTGAGTAGGTTTTAGTTTTTATAACACTTTGATGTTTTTGCACTGTTTACAGCATCAGATATGTCAAAAATCTTTTCACCTTTTGTTCCTGTACAGTCCACAGTTCCAAAATTGTAAGTCTCATAAAGATCGGACTTACCCTTCAGGAGCAATTGAGCCAGATGTAAAACATTTTTTACATGCATTTTGATAGTCCATTGCGGTTGCTATGCAGGCGCGATGAGAGTCCTTAACTCACTCCTAATTAAGTTACAACCTTCCCCTGGGAAGTAGGGGAAAAATAACTGAAAATCGATGTAACTTACATTGTATTCATCGTGTAATCGTTAAACATTAGAAAATGTAAAGGTTTTCAGTTTATCGCAATCGTAATAAATTAAAAAACCTTTAGAACATATTTGGCTTCCCCCCAGACATGACATAAAAATGGTTTAGTTTAAATATATTATGTATGTAAAGTACATTAACCTAGACCCACATCATTAACTTTACTAAAGTCAACACATGAATGCATTTTTTTTCTTACACTGTAAGCCTGCCCATTGGAATTTTTTATTTTATGAGCTTCGTCACATATCATCAAGTCAAATTTCATCCGTTTGAGTGCCTCTTCAGACCTTGTAGCCATATCATAGGAAATGATAATGACTGGACACTGAGGAGGGTAATGTTTTAATGGGTGATCAGAATTGACAGCATACACCCTTATTCTCTCACTACCCAACCATCTATTGAATTCGTTTTCCCAGTTCGTCACTAAGCTAGAAGGAGCAACGATCAGTGACCGTTTCACTACGTTTTTACGGCCATATGGAGTCTGCTTCATAACAGTCCTATCAATAACAAAAGAAGGAGTTTAGTTTAGATTTAGATCAGATCATATTATAGTGTAGATTACAAATCACCATCACTGGAAACAACGTAGAAAGTCGTGTAATTTGTTCATTTCAAATAGAACAACAGCATTTTATAAATATCTATCTTCTATCTATTCATCTATTCATACTACATAAACACTACATAAACATAATCTTCTTTACTCTACATAAACGTAATCTTTTAAACACAAAGTGGGACATGCGCATGGATTTTTTTTTGTATTAATGTATTAAGGTTTGTATATTTGTCCGTAATATTTTGTAATTAATCAGTAAGGGTAATATTTTGCAATTAATGAGCAAGGACTAGACTTAGAATATCAGTACTGAGTCCAATCAACGGTCTATGAAATTCGGGCCAATGCGCACTCGCTAGAAATTTACTGATTTCAACATTTTCTAGCACACTTTGTGTGCTGGGATTCAGCTATTTAAACATAAAGTGGGACATGCGCATGGAATTTTGTATGAATGTATTAAGGTTTGTATATTTGTCCGTAATATTTTGTAATTAATGAGTAAGGGTAATATTTTGTAATTAATGAGCAAAGACTAGACTTAGACTATCAGTACTGAGTCCAATCAACGGTCTTTGAATTTCGGGCCAATGTGCAGTCGCTAGAAATTTACTGATTTCAACATTTTCTAGCACACTTTGTGTGCTAGGATTCAGCTAGTCTATCTATCTATTCATATAAGTGTAAAGTGGGACATGCGCGTAAATAATTCCGTATGTGTACCCGTGTAGGTTTGTATGTTTGTATCAAGAGATTTTCGTGCCATTGGATAACTATAATTTCAAAACGTTTAGGTATCAAAATTTGAGGGTTTCGAAAGATGCAAAATTTTGCACACATTAGAGTCCATTGTTTTGTCCCGAATTGACTGACACAATACACAACGACAAGCTCATGCGCGTTGTATTCATGAATGTATCACAGGCATCAAAATGTTTTAGCAACCTGGTGTGAAAATGGAATTTTGCTACACCTATTACTAAGCTCGCTCCCAAAGTGGGCGGAGTCCGTTTCTCTGTACACTTGAATGTTTTAGATGTCTGACTGTATCATTACTATTAGAAGTAGAAAATAAACAGTAAAAGTTTGACATACGCGGTAACCAATTCCGTTTGTATGTGGGATTTGATAAACGATGTTCTCTCTCCCCACCGCCAACACCATAACCTAATTGCCTCCATTGCCGGTGTTGCCTCAAAATCTAATACAGGGCTCAAGTATACAAACGGTATACTTCAGACGCTTTCGAGCGACCTAAGCTAACCTAATTGTAAATAATCTATTATATGCACGCAAGGTTTCTATAGAGACCCCCTTAAGAGGTTAGACGAAGCGGGAGTTGGCAAGTTAAAAATTCACTTTTTTCACCTCTGGAGGACAAATCCTATAATTTGTCCTCCACTGCTTGGATAGGATAATAGGACCTGACTTATTACCATGGTGTTCCAGGCAGGGGAATTTAGATATGATAAAAGTGAATTTTTAACTTGCCAACTACCGCTTCGACTAACCTGTTACCATAGAGGAATCTTGATATGCACGGTAGTCGGAAATGAACTAGGAGTTTTGACTAGTCAAAAGATTCAAAAAGCCCTAGTTCATTTCCGACCACCCTTTATAATGAAATGGTCCTAGGATTTACAGACCCAAATGTACAGATTCAGGAAAAGCATTAATGATTGGAATGGAACTCTCTTTCATCAACCGTTAGAAACGCTTTGAAATCTTGATATCTTCAATACAAAGATGGAAAATGTCAAATTTTCGACGGGACTTGTATCAAAGTTCCTGTGGATTTTTTGGGTATTTACATTTCTTCGTAGGTGTAGTAAGTTCAGATCCTGAGGGACTTTGCTAAAAAGAAAAGTAACGTATGATAGTCAAAATCCTGTTTTGTCATAGCTATGTTTACTCATTAAGGAGGCTCACCATAACCACGCAAGCCTGCATAGCAACCGTTCCTATCTAAATACATGTGAAAAAATGTTTTACTTCTGGGTTTATTCCTCCCGAAGGGTAAGCCCTATTTTTATGGGACTTACATTTTTGAAATCCTGGAATATCGAGGAACACACGAGGGCGGATGGATTTTTGATATCGTTGCTTTAAATGGTGCATGATATACCTTCTTAATATAATATATTGCGATTATAATTTTATAAACGACAAAATCTGTTAGAAAATTCTAAATCGTATATTTTATACAATTTGGTGGTTGACAATATATTCAGGATTCCAAAAATGTACCACACAAGAAAATCGGGTAAGAACTTTAGACAGAATTCCAAGAGTTGTAAAGCCATTTTTACATCCGGCCTCTTAAGGGTTTCATAATTGAAAATAGAAAAGTATAAATACTTTTTTGCATTTTCTCCTTTGTCGTTGCATTATATAGCTCGACATTTGCATAATCTACATAGGTAAATTTGGGTTTTAGTTTTAGATGTTTTTACACCCAACCGAATTAAGTGTCTAGTGGGTCCATACAAAAGAGCTGTTAGCACAAATTAACTTTGGTCGATTTTGCCCACTTACAAACTATAATATTACTATATAAATAAATAAAAGATTATTTTCAATTAGGTTAGGGTAAGTCCCTTGAAAGCGTCCGTTGTCGGAGATAAGAATTTGGCAACACAGGCAATTAACGAGGTACCGCTGCCTAAATTCAATCATTAATAATTATTTATTATTTATATAGTTACCATAAAAGTGTTATGCATTGCAAGGTTTTTCCAAGGCCCATCTCATCTGCAATGTACAAAGCAAGTGATACACATTATAAAAAATAAACATTATATTATAATATCACAATAAAAAATGATACACAATTATCAGTATATCACAATAAAAAACTATACACAATTATCAGTATATCACAATAAAAAATGATACACAATTATCAGTATATCACAATAAAAAACTATACACAATTATCAGTATATCACAATAAAAAACGATACACAATAATCAAAAATTTAAATGATACATCAATGTCTGATGACTTTTTTGACTATCAAAATATCGGCTAACTCCGCAAACCGCTTTACTACACTACACACACAGACACCATAATTTTGAGAATTTTTTATATTTGCCAAGAATCAAGAACATCTTACCAGCAAGAATAGCTCCTTGAGTATATCTTCCCATTACGCACTGATACAAAAATATTACTCCCTGTCTTTGATGGCTTCTTAAATGACGGGTTAAATGAGGGTCGACAACAACTTTTACAGTTTCATCGTCCTAATAAGTCAATAATTCATAATCTATAATAATTCATATCTAGTCTAAGTCTAACCAAATGTCTCTATTTCTCTAACTCACTTCAAAATTATTTTATTTATTTATTTATTACTTTTACAAACTCTACCGTACAAATTACCTCAAGTTGTGGCATTACTAAAGAGTTCGGGAAACCAGGATCAAACATTGGTTTATTAGAGTCTGGGTTTGCCTTTTCTTCAATACGAGGAGCACAAGGTAATACAAAAGGCCGTGAGACTAGCTTTGTTGGTAATCTTGTTATTGGTAGATGTTTCGAACTGTTAACCTCTTCTTCGATAACAACTTTAGGATTCAAAGGATCAACCTCCAAACGTTCCTGAATCTAATAGAAATAAATGGTAAATGTACTTTCTAACGATGCAGTTTGGTTCATGATAATCAACCAAAATATATCAAAATCAAAAAGTGAAAGCTAAGTTAATAATAATTAGACGGGTAGTAATAAATAAATAAATAATAATAATAAAAATGGACTCAACAAAACTTACTTGAATTTCTCTATTTCCTAATTTAATGATTTTCCCTTCCTCCAAAGATTCAGCATTCAGTTTACTGCTAGAACTACTATCCAACACTTTGCCAGTTACATTCTAAAAAAATTGATAAAATAATAATATAAATAACTTAATTAGCCAGTTGGCTATTCACCTAGCATCACCCATTCAAAACTATAAAAATTAACCCACGACCGACTTTCGGTTCCATGCCGTGTGCGTAAACTACTAGGCGGTCGACCAAAAGTCGGATTTAGGTTTATTATAGTTTATTTTTTAGTTTAGTTTTAGTTTAGTTTA
The DNA here is from genome assembly GCA_020055645.1 of Tomocerus qinae. NCBI lineage: Eukaryota > Metazoa > Arthropoda > Collembola > Entomobryomorpha > Tomoceridae > Tomocerus > Tomocerus qinae. Next base: position 22,137,986 of record CM034547.1, on the reverse strand, counting down.
TTATTTTAGTTTGGTTGTGTCTAGTTGTTTGGGCACTAAGTGAATAGCCAACTGGCTAATCGTCTTACCATTTCCATATAATTTCCATATTATTTCCATATACATAGTTCAGTCAATAATTTACCCTGGTATACTTCATATTATTGCGTAGACATGGAAATGACATTTACCTTGAGGATTACGGATTTATCTGACAAATACAGAAAACCGTCGCCCTCCCATTTCTTATGCTTTCTGGTAGACGCCTTGGCCCACATCACGCTATAGTACCTGCTTTCGTTAATAAAAACAGAAAAATTTTTATTGACGATTGACGGCAGTATTTATTATTTCATAGAATTCACATGTAAAAAATTCGAGTTTTTGATATTTTAAGAAAAAATGGGGAGGGGAGGCATCTGCCCCTTCAATACAGCCTTATTCTCGTTGAAATTTGTCCATAATTAAGGAAATATTATACTCACCCGACCTAGTAATCTGCTAATAGGGTCCCGCTGATGCGATGAAATGAGGTGCATGATAATAATTTATAGCCCATTCATGTGTACACATCATATTATTGGAAGAACCCTTTACTTAGTCAACACCTTTTTGTTGCCATTTTTTTGAAATCCCTTCTTGTCAACACTTGTCTTTAAGGATTCATTGAAAAATCCTAAAGAATCTGTGTGTGACACAGTGATTATCCCAAATATTGCACTATTATTTTTAAGCCCGCGAGAGCGATTTCAGTCCAAAACTGTCTATTCAATTTGACCTACTAACTACTATATCAAAGAGGATTCTTTGATGTTCACTCATCAATTATTTTATGTATATAGAATCTGTTACCCCTGACTTACTTGCTTGATAACTCAAGAACGTTTTGAGATAATCAATTCTTCTGTGCGCAATCTAGAGATATAAAGTGAGTCTGTTTTGAAAATGGACAAAATCAGACATCCTGTCTGTTTTCGCGGTCCAAAGCTAAAAATTGCGTATCTTTAGTTCTCCAAGTTGTAGAACGTCATAAGAAAACGTTCGAAGAGTTATTTGTTAGGTAGGTCAACAGGTCAAGTCATGAATGATCAAAAGGTCATTGGAAAATTACGCTGAAAAACGTCATAACGTTGCAAAGCCTGATTACATGCATTTGATATGGTTTATTATTCTTTTATTCCACTTACTTGGTCGATGCGGTCGTGACGGTATTATTATCATTGCTGCATTCAAAAATGTTTTCGACCATGGGTGGATGCTGTACATCGTCTATATGTCTAATTGATGAAGCCTCCTCTAGTAAGTGGTCTGGAAGTGGTTCAGTTGCTTTACTACTACATGTTGATAATGTAGTGGAATCTATTTCTTTAACCCTGTCAAAAACCTTGGGTTTAATAGCCACTTCGAGCTCGATCTGATTTCGTGATTGTGATATCAAACGAGAAGTTCGAGATGTATGATCGTTTGTTGTATCCACAGAAAGAGTTAAATCTGTAGAATGATCGGAACCACGAGGAAAAGTAGCTCTACTCAAAAGTGGAAGACAGGCTGCGGCTGCGTTATCCCTGATAATTACATTATCTGTTTGAAGATTTGCATTTCTTTTTTCCTTTAGCATTCCAAAAAAAGGACTTAAACTTCTTTTCTTTCTAGATAAAGCAGCATTGGAAATCTGGAATAATTTTGCATCTTCTCCGCGATCTACCACAGCAGAGGAGACAAGCTCACCTTGACTCTTAGTTTCTTCGTCGTTTTTCATGTTTCTGAAACAATTGCAATTTGCACATTTTCATAATGTTATTTGATAATACGAGCAAGAGTTGGGACTTGATTTAAAATCCCTCCACTTTCCCTTATAATAAATATGACACAAAATGTATACCGCACAGCACAGAAAATTTAGCTGGGAAAAAAACCTGTCATTATGTATAGTAGTAGTCATGAATTCAGTAACTGATCCTCCCGAGGACTGCGACTGCACCCAGTTTTCCTATTCAAACTGGCTGCAGAAAGAGAGCCTGCTATTTGACTTCACTATTTAAAAAAATGGTGTGCGAATCAAAGTTGAGTGAAATTGTCAAGCAATCTGCTTTATAAACTGTGCTATAACATTTAAATCGTTATCGGGTACCGATCCGATCCCAGCCAGCGAAGCTAGATCACGATCAGGATGATCCTCCTCCTGAGCTAGCTTAACTGGCTTAAGAGCCCAGTCCCTTAAATTTGGAAATCTCTGATGCCTATGAAAATGCATGTAAAAATTGCTTTACAACTCTTGGAATTCTGTTTAAATTTCTTACCCGATTTTTGATTTTCTTGTGTGGTACATTTTTGGAATCCTAAATATATTGTCAACCACCCCGCTGTAAAATATACGATATTTCAATTTGTTTACTCATTAATATAACTTTGCAAACGACAAAATCTTTTAGAAAATTCTAATTCGTGATAACGGAAGACATAACAATAACATATCGTATATTTTATACACAATGGGGTGGTTGAAAATATATTTAGGATTCCAAAAATGCACCACACAAGAAAATCGGGTAAGAACTTTAGACAGAATTCCAAGAGTTGTAAAACAATTTTTACATCTATTTTCATAGTCATCAGAGATTTCCATATTTGAGGGACTGGAATCTTAAGAGGATCGGTGGACTGATCTGTTGTTTATACTTACTGAACTCAAGTTTTCAATCTGATCTGATTAGTCTCTCCATCCCATTCCCTACTCAATTCAGTTAAATGACTTGTTAATAATAGACAGAGAAACACATAATAAGGAAAACTCAGTGTGGTAAAAAAAAGTAGAACGGTTTATACTTGACATAAGATGACGAATGAGATGACAAACATTTGCAGATGATTTTGATGATCTCTATATAATAATTAGAGAATAAATCCTTAAGTTACTCTTCCCGCCACCGCCAGTAAGTTTTTGTGCTCTTTTCTTGATTGCAACAGTGCAAGTGAGTGTATGTTTTAAATGAATGAAAGAGCGCGCAACAAGTTACTGTTTAAAGCAATTTACCCGAAGTCCATCATACGCAATGTGCCTATGTCGGGTAACTTTGGAAAGCACCCGACATAGGCACATTACGTGTGTTAGACTTCGGGTAAACTGCTTTGGGGTACATTTTTGAAAACCTTAATTCACTCACACATACTCATACACATGTACATGGTGTGATTCTTTGAAGATTTTTTTAGGGATACACCGATGCGGGAATTAATGTTACGTGTGTTGGACTTCGGGTAAACTGCTTTGGGGTACATTATACAGGGTGGGCCAGAATGAACTGGAATTTTAACTTTGACTCTTAATAATTCTGGAATAGGTAACTTTATTGAGACTAAAATAGTAGCATCTGTAAGATCATGCGTTGCTTAGTCAGAATTCAAATTATGAACGATTTCATAAAAAAGACGTAGAAAACATACTAAAAGCATTAAAATGGCTTGGCTTAAGATTCCATATGCTCTAGAAACCTATTAAACACTTTACCGAGTCATTTTGGCCAACCCCAATTATGGGTTATTTAGAGGCCAAAAATTGGGCCTTAAATATTTCAATAAGTACTGCACCTACAGTCATGAGACCAACGCTAATCGATTCAGCATTCCTGTCTCCATCACGGCCGTGCCAAATATTGTCACTTTTTAACCCCCTTTAAGGGTTACCACTAAGTTCCAAACTACCACTAAAATTCAATTCTCATTCGGGAGAAATTATAAGCGATTATAAGGGTCATCACTTAAGGCTGTCTTTACGTAGCGCCGAACAATGATAACACGTCCCCCGTGGGGAATAAAACGTTGTCATATTTCTTAAAACATGTACCACATATTTTCTTAGGGCTTATCCCTTTTTTCCAAAAAGTTCCCCAATTTTTTAAAATTAATTAGTTTTTGGAAGGGGAGAAATACATGTAAATTTAATAAACTCGTCTCGTTCCCTGTTGTATGAAACATTAAAAGAAATAGGCCCACAATAAGCCCTCCAGAATTTTGAGCTCTATTTTTTGAGGTACTACATTTTGAAATCCGTTGCCCCAAATTTTGCTTATCAATGTTTTCCGTTTTTCCAACACCTTTCCTTACGGTACCACTAGACTGTGCCATTTTTTACTACGGGAAGGAAGGCGCCAATCTAAAATCAAGCCACATTCTACTCTCTTGTGTTTGTTTATTACCAAGCACCCTGTAGTAAAATTACTCATTTCTGCTCGTCGCTAAGCAACCGTATCATCGAGGCAGCCTTAATTCTCTCTACCACAGCCCAACACAGAGTAGTTATCAAAAGGTCTACGTACCATCTTATTGTAGAGAATCTTTTTGCAAATCTAACCGACTCTAACACCATTGAAATCGGTTAAGAAAAACCGAGTAAAAATATTTTTGAAAAAAAATTGAATATTTCCATAAAATCTGCCAGCTTTCCAACTCTCCGTTTCCCCAGCTCCCTGAAATATTATTTTGGATTGCTGTATCC